>OX411832.1:0-12500 GCA_948253155.1 Leucoma salicis | reverse complement strand
TTTTATTTGTTTTATTTATCTATATTGTATATATATGCCTTATATTGTTATTGTGCTCTATTTGTATTTAAAAAATTGAGGAATTTTGTATGTGAGCTGTTGTGAATATTAATGTTTATGTAAATGTATGTGTGTTTTGTGTAATTGATTTGTTTGTATGTTGGATTCAAATATGCTCATATATGTATATGCCCATTATACGTATACGTAGCATCTATCCGTGTTTGTATTTTGTATTATGTTTGTATATTTGTTAGTGTTGTGTATTATATGTATTTTAGAGTGTTGTGTTGCATACCGCATACGGTCTAGTGTATTTATTAACTTTTGAGGTACTAATACTAAATGGGCGCTAGCGACTGTCTCAGCTATAGGCTGTAGCAGCCCGTGCCAGCGCATCCCATTTCTTGCGCACAGAACACTCCTCGCTGTATGCCGTGTGGCCTGGCGTGTCACTCTTAGCTTTTATACAATTCGCGCACGTAGGTGCCCGTCCCCCGGCCACACGCGGGCACTCCGCCCTATGGTGAGGCCCACCGCAATAATTGCATAGATCCTCACTTTCGGTGCAGAGCTTCCGCCCGTGCCCGAAAGCCAGGCATCTCGTGCACTGTACCAGAGGCGATTGGTCGAACACCTTCACACGCTGGAGATCGATGTAGATTCTGCCCGCCGACGTTAGCCTCTGCCATAAGGCAGGCGAAACTTGGAGGACGGCATGACACTCGGAGGCGCTTCTCGCCTTCCTCCTATATTTCACCTCGACAGAGGCCTCATCGACGGACAAGTTCTCCAGCAAATGCCCATTTTGGATACGAAGGGCAGTGCGTATGTCCTCATCGGTGTTGGTGCTTATGAGGTTTTTAAGAATGACAAGTGGTCTTCTGAACTTGGCCTCTTCAACATTCAGCTTGGCACTCCTCAGCCGCGCCGCAGCTTCCTCCAATTCCTCCTTGCTGGCGCAGCTGAGGACCACCTTCTGATCTTTGATCTTGCGCAGGCCTTCTATTTTGAGGCCTATTCTTCTGGCGTCCAGCGCCTCACGCACTTTCTCTACGACGTCATTGCATGAGTCCCGGTCTGATCCTGAGCCCACGATGACCGAGAACTTCCGTCCGATATTGGTTGGTGGTTTTCGGAGGGCGTCTGCGTAGGACTGTGTTACCTCAGGTAACACGCCTCCTCCCACCTTCATTGCTTCTACTGAGTCTTTAATATTTTGAAGCTCTTTTAGTAGCTCTCCGTCATCGTGATTCACCTTTCCTGTTTCTTTTCGGTCCCTTTTAACCTCTTTATAATACTTTTCAACAGTACGATGAAGTTCCCAAATCCTTGAGCTGTTCTCCCTAATGACTTCTATGTTCTGTTTCATACCGTTTAACTCTTTTAATATTACTGTATTATTCTCTTTTGTGTTGTCAGTCTTATTAATTGTCTCTTTCATATCTCCTCTTATATCTTCCCCCATTGGTTTGAGGTGACCCAATTGTGTTGTTATATTTTGCATAGTTTCTGCGACTTTTTTCATTTCTTTTACCGTTTTTGTAATGTCGGCTGTTTGGGTAAGGACGTTTTCTAATGAGTCGCACTTGTCTCTATTAACATTCTGGGGGATCCCCACATTCATTTTCTGACTCTTTACTGTGACTACCAATTCTTCAAGCTTCGCATGCATCTCTTGCTGGTAAAGGGCACCGCTGCTCTGCTGTTTACGCAATATTGCGTTTTCCAGCTCGGCCTCTTTTACCAAATGAGTCAGTCTGTCAAGAAGTAGGCCCACTCCAATCTTGACTTCGGATTTGATATTCCTAGAGGTGTTCATAAGGTCCTTTGCCTCTTTTAAGCAGTCCTTAGCTTCCGATGTCCTATTTTGAGGTTTTTCTATTTTGTTCGTTACCTCATCCCCTTCCCCTACACTCCTCCTCACGGTAATTGTACGGTTGAGTGCAGTGGATGGGCAGGGTTTTGGGTCTTTATCTTGTTGGGTCGATGATTTGGTAACATCCTTTTTCGGGGTTCGAATCATGATTGTTTTCGGAGATCGCAGCTATATAAGCTCTACTTGCACGGATGTAAAGGGCCCGGCAGTAGGTAGTAAAATATTAATCAATATAATTATAATGTATATATGTATATATGTGTATTTATCAGTTTAAATTCAATATGTAAATAGAATAGTCTTATATCTGTATATTATTTAATAATTTATGTCAATAATCCGTAGTTTTCTAATTTAAATAATTAATATTATTATTGTCGATTAAAATGGTAAATGTGGTCAATAAAACTTAATATAAATAAGGTCAATAAAACCTGTTGTCTTAAGACAATTATAAATAACAGTAAATAATATATCGTCAGGAGGTCAGGTCACTACCTTGACACGTCCCAACCAAGTGCTCGTCTGCGGCACAAAATGGGAGGTTATAAGAATAACGGCCAATTGTTACCGCCGGACGAGCCCCCAAGAAGGTCCGCACCTCTGGCAGTGACAGGCCGTAGTCTTTTTGCACACTGTTATATATAGCAATCTTTTATCTTGGTCAATAAACCAGAAGCGTTACTATAATTATAATGAATATATGACTGAAAACAGTCTGTCAAAGAGATACCAGTTCCTGCGGTGCGCTCTGGTGATCCAAGTTACTTATTTTATTAATACTACGACAATAGTGAGATGAAAATAATTAAAACAAAGAAATGGTAAGTCTTATATTGATGACTTTTTTGTCAATTCGAATAAAATAAATACTCGAAAAATTATGCCCTCCAGAGAGAAGGTAAGGGTAGATTCTGGGAGGGCTTTCTGTCGTAGATCGATTTTTAAAATAAAAATTTTTTGGTATATCTTCGTATATTCTTCTTCTTTATACTGTACCCTTCAAATCTAGGTATTTAAACCCTAAAGGGTGGGTTGGGTGGGCAAAAAACAAGGGATGGAAGTCTCCAAACACCCCCAAATGGGGTATCGGCGTATAGGGCTTGACGAGCCCTACACGATGGTGTGATAAACCACTAGGGTCTCTATAGAAAAAAGTAAAATTATCCTAATAAAACTGATGAAATTTTGCCAAAAACTATGTTTTTTCACAGAAACTACGAAATAACTAAAAAACTATATAAGATATTGCTACAAATGTGGTGTTGAAATAAAGGGCTGTTAACAGCGGACAATCTAAGGTAAGAACCACCACCGTGCAAGCAGAATTACCGGTAGTGGATAGGTGCAAAGTTCGAAAATTTTAATAAAATTTTTGTATAGAAATTTTTATATAAAAAGTCAAATTTTTAGGGGTTGAAATTAACCACCCTTGTTTATTTAGTCAAATTTAAGCTAGTTTAGGTCAATAGAACACGAAACAATCGCTATACCAACAAGAAAACCAAAAAATGTTAGATGTTAATTCTTCGTATATGCACCCCCTATGTAAGTTTTGCTACTTATTTGACGTAGGTATATAGTTATTATAAGTCACTATGAAGGTTTTTTACGGTGTTAGGGTGCTGGCAGAGAGGCGAATGCGGTGTCTATAGATTCCTCTATTGATAAGCTACAATTTAAAAATAAAATGAAAAGTGAATGTTGCAACTGTGGGAAGTTATTAATGTGAAACTGCAAAAATATACTAAATTTTCGTTAAAAAATAGGCGTTCGGCGGGAAAAAACAAGGGATGGAAGTCTCCAAACACCCCCAAATGGGGTATCGGCGTATAGGGCTTGACGAGCCCTACACGATGGTGTGATAAACCACTAGGGTCTCTATAGAAAAAAGTAAAATTATCCTAATAAAACTGATGAAATTTTGCCAAAAACTATGTTTTTTCACAGAAACTACGAAATAACTAAAAAACTATATAAGATATTGCTACAAATGTGGTGTTGAAATAAAGGGCTGTTAACAGCGGACAATCTAAGGTAAGAACCACCACCGTGCAAGCAGAATTACCGGTAGTGGATAGGTGCAAAGTTCGAAAATTTTAATAAAATTTTTGTATAGAAATTTTTATATAAAAAGTCAAATTTTTAGGGGTTGAAATTAACCACCCTTGTTTATTTAGTCAAATTTAAGCTAGTTTAGGTCAATAGAACACGAAACAATCGCTATACCAACAAGAAAACCAAAAAATGTTAGATGTTAATTCTTCGTATATGCACCCCCTATGTAAGTTTTGCTACTTATTTGACGTAGGTATATAGTTATTATAAGTCACTATGAAGGTTTTTTACGGTGTTAGGGTGCTGGCAGAGAGGCGAATGCGGTGTCTATAGATTCCTCTATTGATAAGCTACAATTTAAAAATAAAATGAAAAGTGAATGTTGCAACTGTGGGAAGTTATTAATGTGAAACTGCAAAAATATACTAAATTTTCGTTAAAAAATAGGCGTTCGGCGGGAAAAAACAAGGGATGGAAGTCTCCAAACACCCCCAAATGGGGTATCGGCGTATAGGGCTTGACGAGCCCTACACGATGGTGTGATAAACCACTAGGGTCTCTATAGAAAAAAGTAAAATTATCCTAATAAAACTGATGAAATTTTGCCAAAAACTATGTTTTTTCACAGAAACTACGAAATAACTAAAAAACTATATAAGATATTGCTACAAATGTGGTGTTGAAATAAAGGGCTGTTAACAGCGGACAATCTAAGGTAAGAACCACCACCGTGCAAGCAGAATTACCGGTAGTGGATAGGTGCAAAGTTCGAAAATTTTAATAAAATTTTTGTATAGAAATTTTTATATAAAAAGTCAAATTTTTAGGGGTTGAAATTAACCACCCTTGTTTATTTAGTCAAATTTAAGCTAGTTTAGGTCAATAGAACACGAAACAATCGCTATACCAACAAGAAAACCAAAAAATGTTAGATGTTAATTCTTCGTATATGCACCCCCTATGTAAGTTTTGCTACTTATTTGACGTAGGTATATAGTTATTATAAGTCACTATGAAGGTTTTTTACGGTGTTAGGGTGCTGGCAGAGAGGCGAATGCGGTGTCTATAGATTCCTCTATTGATAAGCTACAATTTAAAAATAAAATGAAAAGTGAATGTTGCAACTGTGGGAAGTTATTAATGTGAAACTGCAAAAATATACTAAATTTTTGTTAAAAAATAGGCGTTCGGCGGGAAAAAACAAGGGATGGAAGTCTCCAAACACCCCCAAATGGGGTATCGGCGTATAGGGCTTGACGAGCCCTACACGATGGTGTGATAAACCACTAGGGTCTCTATAGAAAAAAGTAAAATTATCCTAATAAAACTGATGAAATTTTGCCAAAAACTATGTTTTTTCACAGAAACTACGAAATAACTAAAAAACTATATAAGATATTGCTACAAATGTGGTGTTGAAATAAAGGGCTGTTAACAGCGGACAATCTAAGGTAAGAACCACCACCGTGCAAGCAGAATTACCGGTAGTGGATAGGTGCAAAGTTCGAAAATTTTAATAAAATTTTTGTATAGAAATTTTTATATAAAAAGTCAAATTTTTAGGGGTTGAAATTAACCACCCTTGTTTATTTAGTCAAATTTAAGCTAGTTTAGGTCAATAGAACACGAAACAATCGCTATACCAACAAGAAAACCAAAAAATGTTAGATGTTAATTCTTCGTATATGCACCCCCTATGTAAGTTTTGCTACTTATTTGACGTAGGTATATAGTTATTATAAGTCACTATGAAGGTTTTTTACGGTGTTAGGGTGCTGGCAGAGAGGCGAATGCGGTGTCTATAGATTCCTCTATTGATAAGCTACAATTTAAAAATAAAATGAAAAGTGAATGTTGCAACTGTGGGAAGTTATTAATGTGAAACTGCAAAAATATACTAAATTTTTGTTAAAAAATAGGCGTTCGGCGGGAAAAAACAAGGGATGGAAGTCTCCAAACACCCCCAAATGGGGTATCGGCGTATAGGGCTTGACGAGCCCTACACGATGGTGTGATAAACCACTAGGGTCTCTATAGAAAAAAGTAAAATTATCCTAATAAAACTGATGAAATTTTGCCAAAAACTATGTTTTTTCACAGAAACTACGAAATAACTAAAAAACTATATAAGATATTGCTACAAATGTGGTGTTGAAATAAAGGGCTGTTAACAGCGGACAATCTAAGGTAAGAACCACCACCGTGCAAGCAGAATTACCGGTAGTGGATAGGTGCAAAGTTCGAAAATTTTAATAAAATTTTTGTATAGAAATTTTTATATAAAAAGTCAAATTTTTAGGGGTTGAAATTAACCACCCTTGTTTATTTAGTCAAATTTAAGCTAGTTTAGGTCAATAGAACACGAAACAATCGCTATACCAACAAGAAAACCAAAAAATGTTAGATGGTTAGGTTAGGTTAGGTTAGGTTAGGTTAGGTTAGGTTAGGTTAGGTTAGGTTAGGTTAGGTTAGGTTAGGTTAGGTTAGGTTAGGTTAGGTTAGGTTAGGTTAGGTTAGGTTAGGTTAGGTTAGGTTAGGTTAGGTTAGGTTAGGTTAGGTTAGGTTAGGTTAGGTTAGGTTAGGTTAGGTTAGGTTAGGTTAGGTTAGGTTAGGTTAGGTTAGGTTAGGTTAGGTTAGGTTAGGTTAGGTTAGGTTAGGTTAGGTTAGGTTAGGTTAGGTTAGGTTAGGTTAGGTTAGGTTAGGTTAGGTTAGGTTAGGTTAGGTTAGGTTAGGTTAGGTTAGGTTAGGTTAGGTTAGGTTAGGTTAGGTTAGGTTAGGTTAGGTTAGGTTAGGTTAGGTTAGGTTAGGTTAGGTTAGGTTAGGTTAGGTTAGGTTAGGTTAGGTTAGGTTAGGTTAGGTTAGGTTAGGTTAGGTTAGGTTAGGTTAGGTTAGGTTAGGTTAGGTTAGGTTAGGTTAGGTTAGGTTAGGTTAGGTTAGGTTAGGTTAGGTTAGGTTAGGTTAGGTTAGGTTAGGTTAGGTTAGGTTAGGTTAGGTTAGGTTAGGTTAGGTTAGGTTAGGTTAGGTTAGGTTAGGTTAGGTTAGGTTAGGTTAGGTTAGGTTAGGTTAGGTTAGGTTAGGTTAGGTTAGGTTAGGTTAGGTTAGGTTAGGTTAGGTTAGGTTAGGTTAGGTTAGGTTAGGTTAGGTTAGGTTAGGTTAGGTTAGGTTAGGTTAGGTTAGGTTAGGTTAGGTTAGGTTAGGTTAGGTTAGGTTAGGTTAGGTTAGGTTAGGTTAGGTTAGGTTAGGTTAGGTTAGGTTAGGTTAGGTTAGGTTAGGTTAGGTTAGGTTAGGTTAGGTTAGGTTAGGTTAGGTTAGGTTAGGTTAGGTTAGGTTAGGTTAGGTTAGGTTAGGTTAGGTTAGGTTAGGTTAGGTTAGGTTAGGTTAGGTTAGGTTAGGTTAGGTTAGGTTAGGTTAGGTTAGGTTAGGTTAGGTTAGGTTAGGTTAGGTTAGGTTAGGTTAGGTTAGGTTAGGTTAGGTTAGGTTAGGTTAGGTTAGGTTAGGTTAGGTTAGGTTAGGTTAGGTTAGGTTAGGTTAGGTTAGGTTAGGTTAGGTTAGGTTAGGTTAGGTTAGGTTAGGTTAGGTTAGGTTAGGTTAGGTTAGGTTAGGTTAGGTTAGGTTAGGTTAGGTTAGGTTAGGTTAGGTTAGGTTAGGTTAGGTTAGGTTAGGTTAGGTTAGGTTAGGTTAGGTTAGGTTAGGTTAGGTTAGGTTAGGTTAGGTTAGGTTAGGTTAGGTTAGGTTAGGTTAGGTTAGGTTAGGTTAGGTTAGGTTAGGTTAGGTTAGGTTAGGTTAGGTTAGGTTAGGTTAGGTTAGGTTAGGTTAGGTTAGGTTAGGTTAGGTTAGGTTAGGTTAGGTTAGGTTAGGTTAGGTTAGGTTAGGTTAGGTTAGGTTAGGTTAGGTTAGGTTAGGTTAGGTTAGGTTAGGTTAGGTTAGGTTAGGTTAGGTTAGGTTAGGTTAGGTTAGGTTAGGTTAGGTTAGGTTAGGTTAGGTTAGGTTAGGTTAGGTTAGGTTAGGTTAGGTTAGGTTAGGTTAGGTTAGGTTAGGTTAGGTTAGGTTAGGTTAGGTTAGGTTAGGTTAGGTTAGGTTAGGTTAGGTTAGGTTAGGTTAGGTTAGGTTAGGTTAGGTTAGGTTAGGTTAGGTTAGGTTAGGTTAGGTTAGGTTAGGTTAGGTTAGGTTAGGTTAGGTTAGGTTAGGTTAGGTTAGGTTAGGTTAGGTTAGGTTAGGTTAGGTTAGGTTAGGTTAGGTTAGGTTAGGTTAGGTTAGGTTAGGTTAGGTTAGGTTAGGTTAGGTTAGGTTAGGTTAGGTTAGGTTAGGTTAGGTTAGGTTAGGTTAGGTTAGGTTAGGTTAGGTTAGGTTAGGTTAGGTTAGGTTAGGTTAGGTTAGGTTAGGTTAGGTTAGGTTAGGTTAGGTTAGGTTAGGTTAGGTTAGGTTAGGTTAGGTTAGGTTAGGTTAGGTTAGGTTAGGTTAGGTTAGGTTAGGTTAGGTTAGGTTAGGTTAGGTTAGGTTAGGTTAGGTTAGGTTAGGTTAGGTTAGGTTAGGTTAGGTTAGGTTAGGTTAGGTTAGGTTAGGTTAGGTTAGGTTAGGTTAGGTTAGGTTAGGTTAGGTTAGGTTAGGTTAGGTTAGGTTAGGTTAGGTTAGGTTAGGTTAGGTTAGGTTAGGTTAGGTTAGGTTAGGTTAGGTTAGGTTAGGTTAGGTTAGGTTAGGTTAGGTTAGGTTAGGTTAGGTTAGGTTAGGTTAGGTTAGGTTAGGTTAGGTTAGGTTAGGTTAGGTTAGGTTAGGTTAGGTTAGGTTAGGTTAGGTTAGGTTAGGTTAGGTTAGGTTAGGTTAGGTTAGGTTAGGTTAGGTTAGGTTAGGTTAGGTTAGGTTAGGTTAGGTTAGGTTAGGTTAGGTTAGGTTAGGTTAGGTTAGGTTAGGTTAGGTTAGGTTAGGTTAGGTTAGGTTAGGTTAGGTTAGGTTAGGTTAGGTTAGGTTAGGTTAGGTTAGGTTAGGTTAGGTTAGGTTAGGTTAGGTTAGGTTAGGTTAGGTTAGGTTAGGTTAGGTTAGGTTAGGTTAGGTTAGGTTAGGTTAGGTTAGGTTAGGTTAGGTTAGGTTAGGTTAGGTTAGGTTAGGTTAGGTTAGGTTAGGTTAGGTTAGGTTAGGTTAGGTTAGGTTAGGTTAGGTTAGGTTAGGTTAGGTTAGGTTAGGTTAGGTTAGGTTAGGTTAGGTTAGGTTAGGTTAGGTTAGGTTAGGTTAGGTTAGGTTAGGTTAGGTTAGGTTAGGTTAGGTTAGGTTAGGTTAGGTTAGGTTAGGTTAGGTTAGGTTAGGTTAGGTTAGGTTAGGTTAGGTTAGGTTAGGTTAGGTTAGGTTAGGTTAGGTTAGGTTAGGTTAGGTTAGGTTAGGTTAGGTTAGGTTAGGTTAGGTTAGGTTAGGTTAGGTTAGGTTAGGTTAGGTTAGGTTAGGTTAGGTTAGGTTAGGTTAGGTTAGGTTAGGTTAGGTTAGGTTAGGTTAGGTTAGGTTAGGTTAGGTTAGGTTAGGTTAGGTTAGGTTAGGTTAGGTTAGGTTAGGTTAGGTTAGGTTAGGTTAGGTTAGGTTAGGTTAGGTTAGGTTAGGTTAGGTTAGGTTAGGTTAGGTTAGGTTAGGTTAGGTTAGGTTAGGTTAGGTTAGGTTAGGTTAGGTTAGGTTAGGTTAGGTTAGGTTAGGTTAGGTTAGGTTAGGTTAGGTTAGGTTAGGTTAGGTTAGGTTAGGTTAGGTTAGGTTAGGTTAGGTTAGGTTAGGTTAGGTTAGGTTAGGTTAGGTTAGGTTAGGTTAGGTTAGGTTAGGTTAGGTTAGGTTAGGTTAGGTTAGGTTAGGTTAGGTTAGGTTAGGTTAGGTTAGGTTAGGTTAGGTTAGGTTAGGTTAGGTTAGGTTAGGTTAGGTTAGGTTAGGTTAGGTTAGGTTAGGTTAGGTTAGGTTAGGTTAGGTTAGGTTAGGTTAGGTTAGGTTAGGTTAGGTTAGGTTAGGTTAGGTTAGGTTAGGTTAGGTTAGGTTAGGTTAGGTTAGGTTAGGTTAGGTTAGGTTAGGTTAGGTTAGGTTAGGTTAGGTTAGGTTAGGTTAGGTTAGGTTAGGTTAGGTTAGGTTAGGTTAGGTTAGGTTAGGTTAGGTTAGGTTAGGTTAGGTTAGGTTAGGTTAGGTTAGGTTAGGTTAGGTTAGGTTAGGTTAGGTTAGGTTAGGTTAGGTTAGGTTAGGTTAGGTTAGGTTAGGTTAGGTTAGGTTAGGTTAGGTTAGGTTAGGTTAGGTTAGGTTAGGTTAGGTTAGGTTAGGTTAGGTTAGGTTAGGTTAGGTTAGGTTAGGTTAGGTTAGGTTAGGTTAGGTTAGGTTAGGTTAGGTTAGGTTAGGTTAGGTTAGGTTAGGTTAGGTTAGGTTAGGTTAGGTTAGGTTAGGTTAGGTTAGGTTAGGTTAGGTTAGGTTAGGTTAGGTTAGGTTAGGTTAGGTTAGGTTAGGTTAGGTTAGGTTAGGTTAGGTTAGGTTAGGTTAGGTTAGGTTAGGTTAGGTTAGGTTAGGTTAGGTTAGGTTAGGTTAGGTTAGGTTAGGTTAGGTTAGGTTAGGTTAGGTTAGGTTAGGTTAGGTTAGGTTAGGTTAGGTTAGGTTAGGTTAGGTTAGGTTAGGTTAGGTTAGGTTAGGTTAGGTTAGGTTAGGTTAGGTTAGGTTAGGTTAGGTTAGGTTAGGTTAGGTTAGGTTAGGTTAGGTTAGGTTAGGTTAGGTTAGGTTAGGTTAGGTTAGGTTAGGTTAGGTTAGGTTAGGTTAGGTTAGGTTAGGTTAGGTTAGGTTAGGTTAGGTTAGGTTAGGTTAGGTTAGGTTAGGTTAGGTTAGGTTAGGTTAGGTTAGGTTAGGTTAGGTTAGGTTAGGTTAGGTTAGGTTAGGTTAGGTTAGGTTAGGTTAGGTTAGGTTAGGTTAGGTTAGGTTAGGTTAGGTTAGGTTAGGTTAGGTTAGGTTAGGTTAGGTTAGGTTAGGTTAGGTTAGGTTAGGTTAGGTTAGGTTAGGTTAGGTTAGGTTAGGTTAGGTTAGGTTAGGTTAGGTTAGGTTAGGTTAGGTTAGGTTAGGTTAGGTTAGGTTAGGTTAGGTTAGGTTAGGTTAGGTTAGGTTAGGTTAGGTTAGGTTAGGTTAGGTTAGGTTAGGTTAGGTTAGGTTAGGTTAGGTTAGGTTAGGTTAGGTTAGGTTAGGTTAGGTTAGGTTAGGTTAGGTTAGGTTAGGTTAGGTTAGGTTAGGTTAGGTTAGGTTAGGTTAGGTTAGGTTAGGTTAGGTTAGGTTAGGTTAGGTTAGGTTAGGTTAGGTTAGGTTAGGTTAGGTTAGGTTAGGTTAGGTTAGGTTAGGTTAGGTTAGGTTAGGTTAGGTTAGGTTAGGTTAGGTTAGGTTAGGTTAGGTTAGGTTAGGTTAGGTTAGGTTAGGTTAGGTTAGGTTAGGTTAGGTTAGGTTAGGTTAGGTTAGGTTAGGTTAGGTTAGGTTAGGTTAGGTTAGGTTAGGTTAGGTTAGGTTAGGTTAGGTTAGGTTAGGTTAGGTTAGGTTAGGTTAGGTTAGGTTAGGTTAGGTTAGGTTAGGTTAGGTTAGGTTAGGTTAGGTTAGGTTAGGTTAGGTTAGGTTAGGTTAGGTTAGGTTAGGTTAGGTTAGGTTAGGTTAGGTTAGGTTAGGTTAGGTTAGGTTAGGTTAGGTTAGGTTAGGTTAGGTTAGGTTAGGTTAGGTTAGGTTAGGTTAGGTTAGGTTAGGTTAGGTTAGGTTAGGTTAGGTTAGGTTAGGTTAGGTTAGGTTAGGTTAGGTTAGGTTAGGTTAGGTTAGGTTAGGTTAGGTTAGGTTAGGTTAGGTTAGGTTAGGTTAGGTTAGGTTAGGTTAGGTTAGGTTAGGTTAGGTTAGGTTAGGTTAGGTTAGGTTAGGTTAGGTTAGGTTAGGTTAGGTTAGGTTAGGTTAGGTTAGGTTAGGTTAGGTTAGGTTAGGTTAGGTTAGGTTAGGTTAGGTTAGGTTAGGTTAGGTTAGGTTAGGTTAGGTTAGGTTAGGTTAGGTTAGGTTAGGTTAGGTTAGGTTAGGTTAGGTTAGGTTAGGTTAGGTTAGGTTAGGTTAGGTTAGGTTAGGTTAGGTTAGGTTAGGTTAGGTTAGGTTAGGTTAGGTTAGGTTAGGTTAGGTTAGGTTAGGTTAGGTTAGGTTAGGTTAGGTTAGGTTAGGTTAGGTTAGGTTAGGTTAGGTTAGGTTAGGTTAGGTTAGGTTAGGTTAGGTTAGGTTAGGTTAGGTTAGGTTAGGTTAGGTTAGGTTAGGTTAGGTTAGGTTAGGTTAGGTTAGGTTAGGTTAGGTTAGGTTAGGTTAGGTTAGGTTAGGTTAGGTTAGGTTAGGTTAGGTTATGTTAGGTTAGGTTAGGTTAGGTTAGGTTAGGTTAGGTTAGGTTAGGTTAGGTTAGGTTAGGTTAGGTTAGGTTAGGTTAGGTTAGGTTAGGTTAGGTTAGGTTAGGTTAGGTTAGGTTAGGTTAGGTTAGGTTAGGTTAGGTTAGGTTAGGTTAGGTTAGGTTAGGTTAGGTTAGGTTAGGTTAGGTTAGGTTAGGTTAGGTTAGGTTAGGTTAGGTTAGGTTAGG
>OX411831.1:13692500-13702500 GCA_948253155.1 Leucoma salicis | reverse complement strand
CCTAACCTAACCTAACCTAACCTAACCTAACCTAACCTAACCTAACCTAACCTAACCTAACCTAACCTAACCTAACCTAACCTAACCTAACCTAACCTAACCTAACCTAACCTAACCTAACCTAACCTAACCTAACCTAACCTAACCTAACCTAACCTAACCTAACCTAACCTAACCTAACCTAACCTAACCTAACCTAACCTAACCTAACCTAACCTAACCTAACCTAACCTAACCTAACCTAACCTAACCTAACCTAACCTAACCTAACCTAACCTAACCTAACCTAACCTAACCTAACCTAACCTAACCTAACCTAACCTAACCTAACCTAACCTAACCTAACCTAACCTAACCTAACCTAACCTAACCTAACCTAACCTAACCTAACCTAACCTAACCTAACCTAACCTAACCTAACCTAACCTAACCTAACCTAACCTAACCTAACCTAACCTAACCTAACCTAACCTAACCTAACCTAACCTAACCTAACCTAACCTAACCTAACCTAACCTAACCTAACCTAACCTAACCTAACCTAACCTAACCTAACCTAACCTAACCTAACCTAACCTAACCTAACCTAACCTAACCTAACCTAACCTAACCTAACCTAACCTAACCTAACCTAACCTAACCTAACCTAACCTAACCTAACCTAACCTAACCTAACCTAACCTAACCTAACCTAACCTAACCTAACCTAACCTAACCTAACCTAACCTAACCTAACCTAACCTAACCTAACCTAACCTAACCTAACCTAACCTAACCTAACCTAACCTAACCTAACCTAACCTAACCTAACCTAACCTAACCTAACCTAACCTAACCTAACCTAACCTAACCTAACCTAACCTAACCTAACCTAACCTAACCTAACCTAACCTAACCTAACCTAACCTAACCTAACCTAACCTAACCTAACCTAACCTAACCTAACCTAACCTAACCTAACCTAACCTAACCTAACCTAACCTAACCTAACCTAACCTAACCTAACCTAACCTAACCTAACCTAACCTAACCTAACCTAACCTAACCTAACCTAACCTAACCTAACCTAACCTAACCTAACCTAACCTAACCTAACCTAACCTAACCTAACCTAACCTAACCTAACCTAACCTAACCTAACCTAACCTAACCTAACCTAACCTAACCTAACCTAACCTAACCTAACCTAACCTAACCTAACCTAACCTAACCTAACCTAACCTAACCTAACCTAACCTAACCTAACCTAACCTAACCTAACCTAACCTAACCTAACCTAACCTAACCTAACCTAACCTAACCTAACCTAACCTAACCTAACCTAACCTAACCTAACCTAACCTAACCTAACCTAACCTAACCTAACCTAACCTAACCTAACCTAACCTAACCTAACCTAACCTAACCTAACCTAACCTAACCTAACCTAACCTAACCTAACCTAACCTAACCTAACCTAACCTAACCTAACCTAACCTAACCTAACCTAACCTAACCTAACCTAACCTAACCTAACCTAACCTAACCTAACCTAACCTAACCTAACCTAACCTAACCTAACCTAACCTAACCTAACCTAACCTAACCTAACCTAACCTAACCTAACCTAACCTAACCTAACCTAACCTAACCTAACCTAACCTAACCTAACCTAACCTAACCTAACCTAACCTAACCTAACCTAACCTAACCTAACCTAACCTAACCTAACCTAACCTAACCTAACCTAACCTAACCTAACCTAACCTAACCTAACCTAACCTAACCTAACCTAACCTAACCTAACCTAACCTAACCTAACCTAACCTAACCTAACCTAACCTAACCTAACCTAACCTAACCTAACCTAACCTAACCTAACCTAACCTAACCTAACCTAACCTAACCTAACCTAACCTAACCTAACCTAACCTAACCTAACCTAACCTAACCTAACCTAACCTAACCTAACCTAACCTAACCTAACCTAACCTAACCTAACCTAACCTAACCTAACCTAACCTAACCTAACCTAACCTAACCTAACCTAACCTAACCTAACCTAACCTAACCTAACCTAACCTAACCTAACCTAACCTAACCTAACCTAACCTAACCTAACCTAACCTAACCTAACCTAACCTAACCTAACCTAACCTAACCTAACCTAACCTAACCTAACCTAACCTAACCTAACCTAACCTAACCTAACCTAACCTAACCTAACCTAACCTAACCTAACCTAACCTAACCTAACCTAACCTAACCTAACCTAACCTAACCTAACCTAACCTAACCTAACCTAACCTAACCTAACCTAACCTAACCTAACCTAACCTAACCTAACCTAACCTAACCTAACCTAACCTAACCTAACCTAACCTAACCTAACCTAACCTAACCTAACCTAACCTAACCTAACCTAACCTAACCTAACCTAACCTAACCTAACCTAACCTAACCTAACCTAACCTAACCTAACCTAACCTAACCTAACCTAACCTAACCTAACCTAACCTAACCTAACCTAACCTAACCTAACCTAACCTAACCTAACCTAACCTAACCTAACCTAACCTAACCTAACCTAACCTAACCTAACCTAACCTAACCTAACCTAACCTAACCTAACCTAACCTAACCTAACCTAACCTAACCTAACCTAACCTAACCTAACCTAACCTAACCTAACCTAACCTAACCTAACCTAACCTAACCTAACCTAACCTAACCTAACCTAACCTAACCTAACCTAACCTAACCTAACCTAACCTAACCTAACCTAACCTAACCTAACCTAACCTAACCTAACCTAACCTAACCTAACCTAACCTAACCTAACCTAACCTAACCTAACCTAACCTAACCTAACCTAACCTAACCTAACCTAACCTAACCTAACCTAACCTAACCTAACCTAACCTAACCTAACCTAACCTAACCTAACCTAACCTAACCTAACCTAACCTAACCTAACCTAACCTAACCTAACCTAACCTAACCTAACCTAACCTAACCTAACCTAACCTAACCTAACCTAACCTAACCTAACCTAACCTAACCTAACCTAACCTAACCTAACCTAACCTAACCTAACCTAACCTAACCTAACCTAACCTAACCTAACCTAACCTAACCTAACCTAACCTAACCTAACCTAACCTAACCTAACCTAACCTAACCTAACCTAACCTAACCTAACCTAACCTAACCTAACCTAACCTAACCTAACCTAACCTAACCTAACCTAACCTAACCTAACCTAACCTAACCTAACCTAACCTAACCTAACCTAACCTAACCTAACCTAACCTAACCTAACCTAACCTAACCTAACCTAACCTAACCTAACCTAACCTAACCTAACCTAACCTAACCTAACCTAACCTAACCTAACCTAACCTAACCTAACCTAACCTAACCTAACCTAACCTAACCTAACCTAACCTAACCTAACCTAACCTAACCTAACCTAACCTAACCTAACCTAACCTAACCTAACCTAACCTAACCTAACCTAACCTAACCTAACCTAACCTAACCTAACCTAACCTAACCTAACCTAACCTAACCTAACCTAACCTAACCTAACCTAACCTAACCTAACCTAACCTAACCTAACCTAACCTAACCTAACCTAACCTAACCTAACCTAACCTAACCTAACCTAACCTAACCTAACCTAACCTAACCTAACCTAACCTAACCTAACCTAACCTAACCTAACCTAACCTAACCTAACCTAACCTAACCTAACCTAACCTAACCTAACCTAACCTAACCTAACCTAACCTAACCTAACCTAACCTAACCTAACCTAACCTAACCTAACCTAACCTAACCTAACCTAACCTAACCTAACCTAACCTAACCTAACCTAACCTAACCTAACCTAACCTAACCTAACCTAACCTAACCTAACCTAACCTAACCTAACCTAACCTAACCTAACCTAACCTAACCTAACCTAACCTAACCTAACCTAACCTAACCTAACCTAACCTAACCTAACCTAACCTAACCTAACCTAACCTAACCTAACCTAACCTAACCTAACCTAACCTAACCTAACCTAACCTAACCTAACCTAACCTAACCTAACCTAACCTAACCTAACCTAACCTAACCTAACCTAACCTAACCTAACCTAACCTAACCTAACCTAACCTAACCTAACCTAACCTAACCTAACCTAACCTAACCTAACCTAACCTAACCTAACCTAACCTAACCTAACCTAACCTAACCTAACCTAACCTAACCTAACCTAACCTAACCTAACCTAACCTAACCTAACCTAACCTAACCTAACCTAACCTAACCTAACCTAACCTAACCTAACCTAACCTAACCTAACCTAACCTAACCTAACCTAACCTAACCTAACCTAACCTAACCTAACCTAACCTAACCTAACCTAACCTAACCTAACCTAACCTAACCTAACCTAACCTAACCTAACCTAACCTAACCTAACCTAACCTAACCTAACCTAACCTAACCTAACCTAACCTAACCTAACCTAACCTAACCTAACCTAACCTAACCTAACCTAACCTAACCTAACCTAACCTAACCTAACCTAACCTAACCTAACCTAACCTAACCTAACCTAACCTAACCTAACCTAACCTAACCTAACCTAACCTAACCTAACCTAACCTAACCTAACCTAACCTAACCTAACCTAACCTAACCTAACCTAACCTAACCTAACCTAACCTAACCTAACCTAACCTAACCTAACCTAACCTAACCTAACCTAACCTAACCTAACCTAACCTAACCTAACCTAACCTAACCTAACCTAACCTAACCTAACCTAACCTAACCTAACCTAACCTAACCTAACCTAACCTAACCTAACCTAACCTAACCTAACCTAACCTAACCTAACCTAACCTAACCTAACCTAACCTAACCTAACCTAACCTAACCTAACCTAACCTAACCTAACCTAACCTAACCTAACCTAACCTAACCTAACCTAACCTAACCTAACCTAACCTAACCTAACCTAACCTAACCTAACCTAACCTAACCTAACCTAACCTAACCTAACCTAACCTAACCTAACCTAACCTAACCTAACCTAACCTAACCTAACCTAACCTAACCTAACCTAACCTAACCTAACCTAACCTAACCTAACCTAACCTAACCTAACCTAACCTAACCTAACCTAACCTAACCTAACCTAACCTAACCTAACCTAACCTAACCTAACCTAACCTAACCTAACCTAACCTAACCTAACCTAACCTAACCTAACCTAACCTAACCTAACCTAACCTAACCTAACCTAACCTAACCTAACCTAACCTAACCTAACCTAACCTAACCTAACCTAACCTAACCTAACCTAACCTAACCTAACCTAACCTAACCTAACCTAACCTAACCTAACCTAACCTAACCTAACCTAACCTAACCTAACCTAACCTAACCTAACCTAACCTAACCTAACCTAACCTAACCTAACCTAACCTAACCTAACCTAACCTAACCTAACCTAACCTAACCTAACCTAACCTAACCTAACCTAACCTAACCTAACCTAACCTAACCTAACCTAACCTAACCTAACCTAACCTAACCTAACCTAACCTAACCTAACCTAACCTAACCTAACCTAACCTAACCTAACCTAACCTAACCTAACCTAACCTAACCTAACCTAACCTAACCTAACCTAACCTAACCTAACCTAACCTAACCTAACCTAACCTAACCTAACCTAACCTAACCTAACCTAACCTAACCTAACCTAACCTAACCTAACCTAACCTAACCTAACCTAACCTAACCTAACCTAACCTAACCTAACCTAACCTAACCTAACCTAACCTAACCTAACCTAACCTAACCTAACCTAACCTAACCTAACCTAACCTAACCTAACCTAACCTAACCTAACCTAACCTAACCTAACCTAACCTAACCTAACCTAACCTAACCTAACCTAACCTAACCTAACCTAACCTAACCTAACCTAACCTAACCTAACCTAACCTAACCTAACCTAACCTAACCTAACCTAACCTAACCTAACCTAACCTAACCTAACCTAACCTAACCTAACCTAACCTAACCTAACCTAACCTAACCTAACCTAACCTAACCTAACCTAACCTAACCTAACCTAACCTAACCTAACCTAACCTAACCTAACCTAACCTAACCTAACCTAACCTAACCTAACCTAACCTAACCTAACCTAACCTAACCTAACCTAACCTAACCTAACCTAACCTAACCTAACCTAACCTAACCTAACCTAACCTAACCTAACCTAACCTAACCTAACCTAACCTAACCTAACCTAACCTAACCTAACCTAACCTAACCTAACCTAACCTAACCTAACCTAACCTAACCTAACCTAACCTAACCTAACCTAACCTAACCTAACCTAACCTAACCTAACCTAACCTAACCTAACCTAACCTAACCTAACCTAACCTAACCTAACCTAACCTAACCTAACCTAACCTAACCTAACCTAACCTAACCTAACCTAACCTAACCTAACCTAACCTAACCTAACCTAACCTAACCTAACCTAACCTAACCTAACCTAACCTAACCTAACCTAACCTAACCTAACCTAACCTAACCTAACCTAACCTAACCTAACCTAACCTAACCTAACCTAACCTAACCTAACCTAACCTAACCTAACCTAACCTAACCTAACCTAACCTAACCTAACCTAACCTAACCTAACCTAACCTAACCTAACCTAACCTAACCTAACCTAACCTAACCTAACCTAACCTAACCTAACCTAACCTAACCTAACCTAACCTAACCTAACCTAACCTAACCTAACCTAACCTAACCTAACCTAACCTAACCTAACCTAACCTAACCTAACCTAACCTAACCTAACCTAACCTAACCTAACCTAACCTAACCTAACCTAACCTAACCTAACCTAACCTAACCTAACCTAACCTAACCTAACCTAACCTAACCTAACCTAACCTAACCTAACCTAACCTAACCTAACCTAACCTAACCTAACCTAACCTAACCTAACCTAACCTAACCTAACCTAACCTAACCTAACCTAACCTAACCTAACCTAACCTAACCTAACCTAACCTAACCTAACCTAACCTAACCTAACCTAACCTAACCTAACCTAACCTAACCTAACCTAACCTAACCTAACCTAACCTAACCTAACCTAACCTAACCTAACCTAACCTAACCTAACCTAACCTAACCTAACCTAACCTAACCTAACCTAACCTAACCTAACCTAACCTAACCTAACCTAACCTAACCTAACCTAACCTAACCTAACCTAACCTAACCTAACCTAACCTAACCTAACCTAACCTAACCTAACCTAACCTAACCTAACCTAACCTAACCTAACCTAACCTAACCTAACCTAACCTAACCTAACCTAACCTAACCTAACCTAACCTAACCTAACCTAACCTAACCTAACCTAACCTAACCTAACCTAACCTAACCTAACCTAACCTAACCTAACCTAACCTAACCTAACCTAACCTAACCTAACCTAACCTAACCTAACCTAACCTAACCTAACCTAACCTAACCTAACCTAACCTAACCTAACCTAACCTAACCTAACCTAACCTAACCTAACCTAACCTAACCTAACCTAACCTAACCTAACCTAACCTAACCTAACCTAACCTAACCTAACCTAACCTAACCTAACCTAACCTAACCTAACCTAACCTAACCTAACCTAACCTAACCTAACCTAACCTAACCTAACCTAACCTAACCTAACCTAACCTAACCTAACCTAACCTAACCTAACCTAACCTAACCTAACCTAACCTAACCTAACCTAACCTAACCTAACCTAACCTAACCTAACCTAACCTAA
Organism: Leucoma salicis; assembly: GCA_948253155.1. Lineage (NCBI taxonomy): Eukaryota > Metazoa > Arthropoda > Insecta > Lepidoptera > Erebidae > Leucoma > Leucoma salicis. The sequence continues at coordinate 13,694,645 of OX411831.1, read as the reverse complement.
CCTAACCTAACCTAACCTAACCTAACCTAACCTAACCTAACCTAACCTAACCTAACCTAACCTAACCTAACCTAACCTAACCTAACCTAACCTAACCTAACCTAACCTAACCTAACCTAACCTAACCTAACCTAACCTAACCTAACCTAACCTAACCTAACCTAACCTAACCTAACCTAACCTAACCTAACCTAACCTAACCTAACCTAACCTAACCTAACCTAACCTAACCTAACCTAACCTAACCTAACCTAACCTAACCTAACCTAACCTAACCTAACCTAACCTAACCTAACCTAACCTAACCTAACCTAACCTAACCTAACCTAACCTAACCTAACCTAACCTAACCTAACCTAACCTAACCTAACCTAACCTAACCTAACCTAACCTAACCTAACCTAACCTAACCTAACCTAACCTAACCTAACCTAACCTAACCTAACCTAACCTAACCTAACCTAACCTAACCTAACCTAACCTAACCTAACCTAACCTAACCTAACCTAACCTAACCTAACCTAACCTAACCTAACCTAACCTAACCTAACCTAACCTAACCTAACCTAACCTAACCTAACCTAACCTAACCTAACCTAACCTAACCTAACCTAACCTAACCTAACCTAACCTAACCTAACCTAACCTAACCTAACCTAACCTAACCTAACCTAACCTAACCTAACCTAACCTAACCTAACCTAACCTAACCTAACCTAACCTAACCTAACCTAACCTAACCTAACCTAACCTAACCTAACCTAACCTAACCTAACCTAACCTAACCTAACCTAACCTAACCTAACCTAACCTAACCTAACCTAACCTAACCTAACCTAACCTAACCTAACCTAACCTAACCTAACCTAACCTAACCTAACCTAACCTAACCTAACCTAACCTAACCTAACCTAACCTAACCTAACCTAACCTAACCTAACCTAACCTAACCTAACCTAACCTAACCTAACCTAACCTAACCTAACCTAACCTAACCTAACCTAACCTAACCTAACCTAACCTAACCTAACCTAACCTAACCTAACCTAACCTAACCTAACCTAACCTAACCTAACCTAACCTAACCTAACCTAACCTAACCTAACCTAACCTAACCTAACCTAACCTAACCTAACCTAACCTAACCTAACCTAACCTAACCTAACCTAACCTAACCTAACCTAACCTAACCTAACCTAACCTAACCTAACCTAACCTAACCTAACCTAACCTAACCTAACCTAACCTAACCTAACCTAACCTAACCTAACCTAACCTAACCTAACCTAACCTAACCTAACCTAACCTAACCTAACCTAACCTAACCTAACCTAACCTAACCTAACCTAACCTAACCTAACCTAACCTAACCTAACCTAACCTAACCTAACCTAACCTAACCTAACCTAACCTAACCTAACCTAACCTAACCTAACCTAACCTAACCTAACCTAACCTAACCTAACCTAACCTAACCTAACCTAACCTAACCTAACCTAACCTAACCTAACCTAACCTAACCTAACCTAACCTAACCTAACCTAACCTAACCTAACCTAACCTAACCTAACCTAACCTAACCTAACCTAACCTAACCTAACCTAACCTAACCTAACCTAACCTAACCTAACCTAACCTAACCTAACCTAACCTAACCTAACCTAACCTAACCTAACCTAACCTAACCTAACCTAACCTAACCTAACCTAACCTAACCTAACCTAACCTAACCTAACCTAACCTAACCTAACCTAACCTAACCTAACCTAACCTAACCTAACCTAACCTAACCTAACCTAACCTAACCTAACCTAACCTAACCTAACCTAACCTAACCTAACCTAACCTAACCTAACCTAACCTAACCTAACCTAACCTAACCTAACCTAACCTAACCTAACCTAACCTAACCTAACCTAACCTAACCTAACCTAACCTAACCTAACCTAACCTAACCTAACCTAACCTAACCTAACCTAACCTAACCTAACCTAACCTAACCTAACCTAACCTAACCTAACCTAACCTAACCTAACCTAACCTAACCTAACCTAACCTAACCTAACCTAACCTAACCTAACCTAACCTAACCTAACCTAACCTAACCTAACCTAACCTAACCTAACCTAACCTAACCTAACCTAA